>JAGWEN010000920.1:0-48572 GCA_018703685.1 Orius laevigatus | reverse complement strand
TTATAATTAATAAGTCCTCTTTCTTTCCTTCCCTCCTCCCTAGTCACGTTTCTATGTCACACATAAGTGAACAATCACAATAATGAATAGATAATATTCTATTCTAATAAATTTTCGATTTGATCGAGAAAAATTGCTTGGATTTGGATGGTGGTTTGGATGATTGGAGGAGTTCCAGTGATTCCATTCCGCATGACATGAAAGATTTGTTGGTTTGCATACCTAAACAAATCTCAAAGTTTTTCAATCCCAATCCTTTTTAATCCAGCTGCTTGGTTTACTATGATTTAAATGGTTTACTGTGTTTTAAATGATTTACTATGGTTTAAATGATTTAATATGGTTTAAATTATTTACTACGGTTTTAATAGGTTACAATGGTTTAAATGATTTAAATATGTTACAATGGTTTACTATGGTTTAAATGGTTTACTAGGGTTTAAATAGTTTAATATGCTTTAAATGGTTTACTTTGGTTTAAATGGATTACATGGTTTACTGTGGTTTAAATGGTTTACTATGGTTTACATGGTTTACTAGGCTTTAAATGGTTTACTATGGTTTGCATTTTTTATTAGGGTTTAATTAATAGTTTAATATGGTTTAAATGGTTTAATATGTATGAGTTAAATGGTTTGCTATGGTTTACTGTAGTTTAAATGGTTTACTACGGTCTATGGTTTAAATGGTTTAGTATGGTTTAAATGGTTTATATGGCTTAAATGGTTTACTATGATTTAAATGGTTTACTAAGGTTTACTATGGTTTAAATGGTTTACTATAGTTTAAATGGTTTACTACGGTCAATGGTTTAATATGGTTTAAATGGTTTATATGGCTTAAATGGTTTACTATGATTTAAATGGTTTACTAAGGTTTACTATGGTTTAAATGGTTTACTATGGTCTATGGTTTAAATGGTTTACTAAAGTTTACTGTGGTCTATGGTTTAAATGGTTTACTAGGGTTTAAATGGTTTACTACGGTTTAAATAGTTGGCTGTGGTGTATAAATGGTTAAGTATAGTTTAAATGGTTTACCAATGTTTTAAATATTTTACTATGGTTTAAATAGTTTACTATGGTTTAAATAGTTTACTATGGTTTAAATGGTTTACTATGGTTTAAATGGTTTACTATGGTTTAAATGGCTTACTGTGGTTTAAATGGTTTACTGAGGTTTAAATGGTTTACTATGGTTTAAATGGTTTAAATGGCTTAAATGGTTTACTATGGTTTAAATGGTTTAATATGAGTTAAATGGTTTGCTATGGATTAAATGGTTTACTTTAGTTTAAATGGTTTACTATAGTTTACTACGGTCTATGGTTTGAATGGTTTAATATGAGTTAAATGGTTTGCTATGGATTAAATGGTTTACTTTAGTTTAAATGGTTTACTATGGTTTAAATGGCTTACTGTGGTTTAAATGGTTTACTGTGGTTTAAATGGTTTACTATGGTTTAAATGGTTTACTATGGTTTAAATGGTTTAATATGGGTTAAATAGTTTACTATGGTTTAAATGGTTTAATATGGTTTAAATGGTTTACTATGGTTTAAATGGTTTAATATGGGTTAAATGGTTTACTATGGTTTAAATGGTTTAATATGGGTTAAATGGTTTACTCTAGTTTAAATGGTTACTAAGGTTTACTATGGTTTAAATGGTTTACTATGGTTTAAATGGTTTACTAAGGTTTACTATGGTTTAAATGGTTTACTAAGGTTTACTAGGTATGTTCTATGGTTTAAATGGTTCACTAGTTGAAATGGCTATGGTTTACTGATTAAAATGGTTGAAAAATGGTTCACAGGTTGAAATGGATTGCTTGTTAAAATAGTTTATTTTGTTCATTTTGGTTAACTTAAAGAAAGACACTTGTGACGTTTTTTACAGTTGTAGGTCATATTCCTAAGTGCCTGCCTACCAACGTACATATTCCTATACCTACCTCAAACCATAGAACTATTGGAAATTTTGCAATGAAAAGGTGAATCACTTCAACGAAATATCAATGGAATGTTTATTGAAAGTCTTCACAATTCTTATTTATTTTAAAACAAAAAATAATAGAAAAAAAAAAAGATATTCAGAAAGCCTTATAGGAATAGCATAAGAAAAATTCAATAAAGAAAACAAAACAATAAAACTAACGTAGGAACTTAACAAGAAAGTACGGATAAGTACTCAGTACTAACCAAACAAAAAATACCCTGATTTTTTTTATTACCTAACTCAAAACAAAAAAAGTTGTTCATTTTAAAAATCATAAACAAATTTTAAACATTTGTTACATTTGAATACATTGACTAGCAACTGACTCGAAATTGACTTCAGGTTTGAAAAAAGAAATTAAAATAATTAACAAGAATTTTTTTTTTACTAAAAAATTTGTCATTTTTTAATTGTACAATAAACATTCCTCCAAATTATCAATCTGGGATCACATTTGCAACGATATTGAGCAACAGATATTACATTTAAATGCAATAAAAACATTAATGCTATAACAATTTTGTCAAAAAATAGGTTTTGAAATAAATAAATAAATAAAATCGTTAATATTATTTAAATTATGAGCCGCAAATTACGAGTACATTAACAGATAGGAACCAATAATTCCTCTACTTAAAGTAGCTTTTTTCGTATCTAATAGGAAAAGAAGAAAAAAAAATAATCGACGTAATTAATGGACGTATTTCGAGTTGTAGCAAAAATGTCGATTTTTTTAAAGAGAGCGGTGTCAGACCGGCGAGTTGACCCTGATGTCGGTCATTTCTGACTCGTATTTCAATTTAAGTTTGCGATCTCGGCTCCGGAGTTTGGCGAAAATTGCTTTTTTGAGGAGGAAAAGGAGCCAGAGGATGGTGTGGACGGTGATGACGAGTGCGACCCCTCCGCCGATGAATATGATGCATTTGCCGGGCTTACTCCAATTCATTACGCCGTAGATATAATCTCGTCCTAATCTAAAAAAATATCGTGATAACGTTCAAATTGATGATAATGGTCGAATGAGGAGAGTTTGGACATCTAGTGGTAGTCTAGAAAGGGGATAACACTTTGGGGTACTTAAAAAAACAAAACTGAACTTGACTTTGTTGTCATTTTGGACGATTTATGTCAAAATTCTTCTTTACTGGGCCTAAACTGGGAACATTACAATCCAACAAAGTTGAAATTTTGACTTTGTTGACATTTTCGTCAATTTATTTCAAATTGGGCGACTTTTTTGGGCCTAAACTGGCAACACTGCAATCCCACAAAGTTGAACTTTTGACTTTGTTGCCGTTTTGGACGATTTATGTAAAAATTAGGTTTCTTTGTTGGGCCTAATCTGGCAACCATGCAATCCAACAAAGTTTGGATTTTGACTTTGATGCCATTTTTAGGGATTTCTTGAGATTAGGGCTACTTTGTAGGGCATAATCTGGCAACATTGCAAATTGGAAATTTGACTTTTGTTGCCATTTTTGGTGATTTATCGAGAATTAAGCTACTTTGTTGGGCCTAATTTGGCAACCTTGCGGTCCAACAAAGTTAGGATTTTGACTTTGTAGCCATTTTGGACGATTTATGTCAAATTGGGCTTCTTTGCTGGGCCTAAACTGGGAACATTACAATCCCACAAAGTTTAACTTTTCATTTTGTTGACATTTTGGTCAATTTATTTCAAATTGGGCGACTTTTTTGGGCCTAATCTGGCAACAATGCAATCCCAAAAATTTGAACTTTCGACTTTGTTGCCATTTTTGACGATTTAAGTCAAATTCAGCTTTTTTGCTGGGCCTAAATTGGCAACACTGCAATCCCACAAAGTTGCACTTTTGACTTTGTTGCCGTTTTTGACGATTTAAGTCAAATTCAGCTTTTTTGCTGGGCCTAAATTGGCAACACTGCAATCCCACAAAGTTGAACTTTTGACTTTGTTGCCGTTTTGGACGATTTATGTCAAAATTAGGTTTCTTTGTTGGGCGTCATCTGGCAACCATGCAATCCAACAAAGTTTGGATTTTGACTTTGATGCCATTTTTAGGTATTTCTTGAGATTAGGGCTACTTTGTTGGGCGTAATCTGGTAACATTGCTAATTGGAATTTTGACTTTTGTTTCCATTTTTGGTGATTTATCGAGAATTAAGCTACTTTGTTGGGCCTAATTTGGCAACCTTTTAATCCAACAAAGTTCGGCATTTGAATTGTCGCCATTTTGGACGATTTATGTCAAATTCGGTTTCTTTGTTGGGCCTAATCTGGCAACAATGCAATCCAACAAAGATTGAGTTTTGACTTTCTTGCCATTTTTAGGGATTTCTTGAGATTAGGGCTACTTTGTTGGGCCTAAATTGGCAACACGGAAATACAACAAAGTTGAAATTTTGACTTTGTTGCCATTTTCGTCAATTTATTTCAAATTGCTCGACTTTGTTGGGCGTAATCTGGCAACATTGAAAATTGGAATTTTGACTTTTGTTGCCATTTTTGTTGGTTTATCGAGAATTGAGCTACTTTGTTGGGCCTAATTTGGCAAACCATGAAATCCAACAAAGTTGAAATTTTGACTTTGTTGCCATTTTGAGGGATTTATTGAGATTAGGGCTACTTTGTTGGGCCTAAACTGGCAACACTGAAATACAACAAAGTTGAAATTTTGACTTTGTTGCCATTTTACTCAATTTTTTTCTAATTGGGCGACTTTGTTGGGCCTAATCTGGCAACAATGCAATCCCACAAAGTTGAACTTTCGACTTTGTTGCCATTTTTGGCAATTTATGTCAAATTCGGATTCTTTGCTGGGCCTAAATTGGCAACACTGCAATAGAACAAAGTTGAAATTTTGACTTTGTTGCCATTTTCATCAATTTATTTCAAATTGGGCGAATTTGTTGGGCCTAATTTGGCAACCTTGCAATCCAACAAAGATGGCCTTTTGACTTTGTCGCCATTTTGGACGATTTATGTCAAAATCGGTTTCTTTGTTGGGCCTAATCTGGCAACCATGCAATCCAACAAAGTTGAAATTTTGACTTTGTTGCCATTTTGAGGGATTTATTGAGATTAGGGCGACTTTGTTGGGCATAATCTGGCAACATTGCAATCCAACAAAGTTGGTCTTTTGACTTTGTTGCCAACTCTTAATACCACGCTGATGATCTGAATATCGCCCTGAATACCATGATCGACTATGAATACCCAAATTTTAAGCTGGAAAAAAATGAAAACTACAGCAATTCGTTCATCGGTTTTAATATTGAATGATTCTCATAAAGGTCAAGAAGTCAGAAGAAATTTATTTTTGAAAATTAAAGGTCTTTTTTTAACGACAGGACGTAACTTTTTTATTCGCCGGCTGTGACGCGAGAACTGCAAAGTGCGTGGGAGTGTTGCTATGGCGACTAAAAACGTTTGAAAAATTCATCCTAATGAGATTTCATTTCATAAAACGTAGCTAAAAATGAAAATCGAAATATTACCTGTCTTTCCCACCAAAAGCAGCATATATCCAATTAAACACTGAGTAGGCGATGACGAAAATGGCTGGGAAAATGCAATGAGAGAATTTGTGAGGATGCCCGACGACGAAAAAGTCAGAAATCATGAGAACGGAATTGACGACGTGGACCAAATAGTTGGAGGCGTCCAAAACGTGAATCGCTGAAAATAAAAAATGATATCAAAATTTGAAGATAGAATGATGAAAAGTGGTGAAGATATCATCAGAATTGCGACGGTGAGGATAGAGGAGTCCAAGCCCTTCCTGAAATCACGGTTTGAGGATCGCACAATAACTTCATTTTGAGGAAGTTAAAATATAGGACAAGATTTCATCATTTTGTCGATGAATGAACGTAGAAAGGCGCCTTCCGCCCACGTCGCTAATAATTATTAGGAGGACGTGAGAAATGAACGACTGCACTCCTACATCATTTTTACTCGTCAATGAATGAAACGTACCTAATATTTTTTAACTATTTCCTCCAATTAATGTTCTTGTCTGGCCTGGTTGTTATGAAAGTGGAAGAATGGTAGAAGAATGGTGTAAGAATGGCGGAAGAATGGCGGAAGAAGGGCGGAAGAATGGCGGAAGAATGGCGGAAGAAAGGAAGAACGGCCGAAGAATGGAAGAATAGCGGAGGAAAGGAAGAACGGCGGAAGAATGGCAGAAGAGTGAAAGAATGGCTGAAAAATGACGGAAGAATGAAAGAGTGGCGGAATAATGATAATAATAATAATAATAATAATAATAATAATAATATCTTTATTTACGGTCAAGCCAATTTTACAATGGCGAAAGGCGAGGAAGAATAGCGGAAGAATGGCGGCAGAATGGCAGAAGAATGGAAGAATGGCGGAAGAATGGCGGCAGAATGGCAGAAGAATGGAAGAATGGCGGAAGAATGGCGGCAGAATGGCAGAAGAATGGAAGAATGGCGGAAGAATGGCGGAAGAATGGCGGAAGAATGGCAGAAGAATGGAAGAATGGCGTAAGAATGGAAGAATGGCGTAAGAATGGAAGAATGGCGGAAGAATGGAAGAATGGCGGAAGAATGGAAGAATGGCGTAAGAATGGAAGAATGGCAGAAGAATGGGAGAATGGCGGAAGAATGGGAGAATGGCGGAAGAATAGCGGAAGAATGGAAGAATGGCGGAAGAATTGCGGAAGAATGGCGTGAGAATGGAAGAATGGCTTAAGAATGGAAGAATGGCGTAAGAATGGAAGAATGGCGTAAGAATGGAAGGATTGCGTAAGAATGGAAGAATGGCGGAAGAATGGCGGAAGAATGGAAGAATGGCAGAAGAATGGAAGAATGGCAGAAGAATGGAAGAATGGAAGAATTGCGGAAGAATGGAAGAATTCAGGAAGAATGGAAGAATGGCGTAAGAATGGAAGAATGGCGTAAGAACTGAAGAATGGCGGAAGAATGTCGGAAGAATGGGAGAATGGCGGAAGAATGGAAGAATGTCGGAAGAATGGAAGAATGGCAGAATTGCGGAAGAATGGCAGAATGGCGGAAGAATGGCAGAATGGCGGAAGAATGGCAGAATGGCGGGAGAATGGAAGAATGGCGTAAGAATGGAAGAATGGCGTAAGAATGGAAGAATGGCGGAAGAATGGCGGAAGAATGGAAGAATGGCGTAAGAATGGAAGAATGGCGTAAGAATGGAAGAATGGCGTAAGAATGGAAGAATGGCGTAAGAATGGAAGAATGGCGTAAGAATGGAAGAATGGCGTAAGAATGGAAGAATGGCGTAAGAATGGAAGAATGGCGTAAGAATGGCAGAATGGCGGAAGAATGGCAGAATGGCGGAAGAATGGCAGAATGGCGGAAGAATGGAAGAATGGCGTAAGAATGGAAGAATGGCGGAAGAATGGCGGAAGAATGGAAGAATGGCGGAAGAATGGCGTAAGAATGGAAGAATGGCGGAAGAATGGAAGAATGGCGTAAGAATGGAAGAATGGCGTAAGAATGGAAGAATGGCGTAAGAATGGAAGAATGGCGTAAGAATGGAAGAATGGCGTAAGAATGGAAGAATGGCGTAAGAATGGAAGAATGGCGTAAGAATGGAAGAATGGAAGAATGTCGGAAGAATGGCAGAATGGCGTAAGAATGGAAGAATGGCGTAAGAATGGAAGAATGGCGTAAGAATGGAAGAATGGCGTAAGAATGGAAGAATGGCGTAAGAATGGAAGAATGGCGTAAGAATGGAAGAATGGCGTAAGAATGGAAGAATGGAAGAATGTCGGAAGAATGGCAGAATGGCGGAAGAATGGCAGAATGGAGGAAGAATTGTCGCATGAGGTGTCATGTGAGGAATTTTTATGTCTGAAATTTCAGAAAAACTATGATTTTCCCATGTCTTTTGGGAATATACAAATCCGATTATCCTTCTCAGATTCTCATATTTGAAGCATCCAGAACAAAAGTGGAGTCAGCAGAAAATCCTGTAGAAAGCATATTTGATGAAATTTCGAAGGAAGAAAGCAAATTTTATTATTGCCAATGTTTGAGCCCTGTGATGACTGCTGATGAAACTCAAGTTTCAAAACATCCGAATGTTTTCCAATGTTTTCGTTTGGACAGAGCAGAAAGGAAATCGGTTTAAAAGTTAAATCAGGTGAATCCGATAGAAGTTAACGCGAGACACGATAGGATTGCGTAATTCAGTGTGCCGAATCGACTCGGCCGAGGCTTTTACCTTTTTTTAATACTTTAATCACCTTCTTCGGATGGTCCTTTCTCTTTTTTAGCTCACCTTTCATTATCTTTTAATCGAGACAAAATTACAAAATTTTAGGATATAAAATTACAAATAAATTTATTTTATTTTATTTTATTTTTATTTATTTGATTTTATTTTAAATTTATTTATTGTTCATAATATGCCAAGTATAAAATAATTGAATATAAACTTTAAATATTTTACTTCTAGGCAGAAAATTTAACGTTAATCAATAAAGTTCATATTATTCATGAGATTCGACCGGCCGTTACAGTGTTCCAATTAGAAATACGTACTTTTAGTCCAGTAGAGCATTTTGACCTGCAATTTTATTGTTTTAAATGGTCTATTAAGGTCGAAATAACATGTTTTTGATGAGTTAAAACAAATGCTTTAACGACACAACTTTTGGCAGCGGAAAAACATCGACTTTTTTCAGTTTTTTGCATATAAATCGAAAACGGGACATATTTCGTGGAAAACATCTTAGTAAAGGATTAAAGAATACAAAATTCTGCGTCGATTAAAAAAAAAGATTGTCAAAATCGGTCAGACAGACAAGCTTTTACAGGCGATCAAAATAATAGTTCTAAATTCAAGTTTTCGTCATTTCCCACCATTTTGAAAAACGGTCCAAAATCGGAACTTTTTTTAGTTTTTGACCTCTAGCTCGAAAACTATGGGTTCTAGCGACTTGACTACTAAGAACAATATGAAAGCTTATAAAATTTTGCTTCTAACGAGCTATCCAGAGTTAAAATCGGTTCATCCGTTTAGCCGCAATCGATGGTCAAAATTTACAAAACTAAAATTCAGGTTAGTTTTGTATAAATACCTGGATCGTAAACGAAAAGCCAGTATACTGTTGTAACTCCGACTGAAACCGACAAGGAGATTGTGTGAAGGATCCAGTAAACTTTGATGCAGAGCCTCATTTTAAAGCCTCCCAGCTCTTCTTCTGCAAAATAATCAAATCAGAATTAAATTTTCAATAATTATTTTCCACATTTTTGTCCAAAAAAACACTTTTCGATGCTTTTTGACTCGATATTGATGAGAAAGTTGAATTCTGAGCATCAATGGATAGACAACAAGGAGTCAAAAGTCGATAAATCAGCAAAAAAAGACGTCATCTCAGCTAATCTTGATAAATATGAAACCAAGGATTTCGTCATTTCCGCAATATCAACCCTCTAAAGGAGCATATTTTAACTAACTTTTAACTTCTTTTTTACTAATTTTCAGGTCAGTTTGTGTAATTTGGGTGTATTATCAGGGGGAATGTCATTTAAAAAAAAAAGGACTTCTTACCTCCTTGTCGATCATTTCGAGATTTCAAGAATCGTTAGGTTATGACTTATGAGTACATTTTGATAAGAAGGTTTCCATTATTTTTTACCCTTTTTGTATGAGTAGGTACGAGTCTAGACTAAATGTTGAGACTTGGGGCCTGCATATAAAGAAAAACCGTTTCCTAGGTAACGAAGCGTGAAAAAAAGCTAACTGTCTTTTATGTAAGCCAGACATAAGAGAATTCACTACACTAGAATGATTTTCACTGCGTTTTTTAATGATTTTTTTTTTTTTTTTTTTTTGCTTGGTAGGGAGTTATCGGAATAACTACAATTGACTATAAAATATTGTATAATAAGAGTATTTCGTAACAATTGAGCACTTTTACAGAGACAAAATTTGAAGATTTTTTTAGCACCCTATCTTTTATAGGTGAACAGCCTTCGGGGCTATTAGCACCCTATCAACTTGGAAGGCCTTTTTCATGGAAACATGGAAAGAAAAAACCCTAAAAATTTCAGCTCAAAATCTCAAAAAATGGTCATTTTTTGCACCTTTTAAGGGTATTTTCGCCCATGAAAATTTTTGTTATCTCAAAACTGACGTCTGAATCGTGTTTTTTCGCCCCAAAAAACAAAAACAAATGTGGCTAGAAGGGTCTTTTTTGGTGAAAAAGGTTTAAAATCTTTTTTAAAAAAAAGGTACAATATTCGGCCCAAAAAAGCGTCTTTCCTTTTGACAAGGAAAGACCCTTTTCAACCAGATTTGGACCTTTTTTGAGTTAAAAAAAAACACTTTTCAGACAAAACTTGATCCTTTTTGACTAAAAAACTCATTTTAGCCTCATTTTGAACCTTTTTTGACAAGCAAAGACCCTTTTCAGCCATATTTTGAACGTTTTTAGACTGGAAAAGACCCTTTTTTTAGCCAGATTATGACCCTTTTGGACAAGGAAAGACACTTTTCATACAGTTTTTGACCTTGTTTGATAAGAAAAGATAACTTTCAGCCAGGTTCTGACCCTTTTCGACCAGAAAAGACCCTTTTCAGACAGATTTTGAACGTTTTTAGACTGAAAAAGACTCCTTTTTACTATATTCGGACCCTTTTTGACAAGAAAATACCATTTTCAACCTGATTTTGGACCTTTTTCGACTAAAAGAGACCACCTTTTAGCCTGATTTTGACCCTTTTTGACAAGAAAAGACCCTTTTCTGCCAGATTTTGACCCTTTTTTGACAAGGAAAGACCCTTTTCAACCAGATTTGGATCTTTTTTGACTAAAACATTTTTCAGACAGAATTTGACCCTTTTTGACTAAAAACCCTTTTTAGCCTCATTTTGAACTTTTCGTTGCCCTTTCCTGAATATTAAAGTCAATTCATTTGAGTGACTGTCGTGATAGATCTAAACCGAATATTTCTTTATTAAAGATTCCCGTCTCACCTCCTCAGTTAGCCTCGGTGACCTCTCCCTTTAATGAAACATTGAATTATAGCTCCCATTCTCACGTTACCAAAAAATCACCTTCTTCATTATCAAACTTCATTTCGCAAACCAAATTTGTCCAATTTTCAACCGCAACCGTTCACTTATTCCAGTGGTTCCCAAACCCAAGATTTTTGTTGTTGCGAATATCCCCAAAAATTCGTGAAAAACCTCAAAATCAACATTTTAAAGCCTAATTTTCGTACAAAAACCTCAAAATCAACATTTATAAAGCCAAATTTTCGTGAAAAACCTCAAAATCAACATTTGTTAATTTTCTTTAGGGCTACTTTGTTGGGCCTAATTTGGCAACACTGCAATCCAAAAAAGTTGGCCTTTTGACTTTGTTGACATTTTTAGAGATTTATTGAGATTAGGGCTACTTTGTTGGGCTTAATCTGGCAACACTGCAATCCCACAAAGTTGAACTTTTGATTTTGTTGCCATTTTGGTCAATTTATTTCGAATTGGGCGACTTTGTTGGGTCTAATCTGTCTACATTACAATCCAACAAAGTTGGCCTTTTGACTTTGTTGCCAGTTTTAGGGATTTATTGAGATTAGGGCTACTTTGCTGGGCCTAATATGGCAACACTGCAATCCAACAAAGTTGAACTTTTGATTTTGTTGCCATTTTGGTCAATTTATTTCGAATTGGGCGACTTTGTTGGGTCTAATCTGTCTACATTACAATCCAACAAAGTTGGCCTTTTGACTTTGTTGCCAGTTTTAGGGATTTATTGAGATTAGGGCTACTTTGTTGGGCCTAATCTGGCAACACTTCAATCCAACAAAGTTGGCCTTTTGGTTATAAGATACAATTTTTTTGTCAAAAAAATCTCAAAATCAACGTTTTAAGTGCAATTTCTTTTGATAAAAACCTCAAAATCAACATTTTAAAACCCAAACCTTCAAAAACCTCAAAGCTAACATTCAGAACATATTTTTTTTTTTGGGGGGGGGGGCACTGTGAAAAAGTTTGGGAACCTCTTATTCCATCAAAATATCGAAAATCAAAATAATTCATCAAAAATTGCAAAACCGGCAAAACACTAATTTCATCAATTCCTGACAATCTTTGGGTGCGAAAATAGCAATCAAACAATAAAGTAAAACTAGAAAGCTGACAATAAACTTAACCCTCGTCATTGATCAATAATTTTTTTTCGACGATAATTATCTGCGGGCGATAAAAAGGTGAATCGATTTTTTTGTTGTCAAAGGCTCCGGAATTTCTCTCCCGTTTGAGTTGCAAAAACGTAAATAAAACAATTAAAAGTGACTGAATGGATGATATCAGGCAGGTCGTTGTACATTTGAAGGGAAAAGCAATTTACGTGACTCTTTCACTTTTTAGTCGCGACCATTTAGGTCTTCTGGGATCGCGTGCTCGCTTTTAAGTCACTCCTAAAGGGTATTTCGTTAAAATAATTTTAAAAAAGAAAGAAAAAGTATTTGAGTGGAGCCTACCAAAACACCTAGAAAATAGGTTGGTACCGTAATTTTCAATTAGTAACAGCATTTTGTTTTGGTTCAAAAATACTTTCCCATACTTTTCACCATTTTAGAGAAATCAAGAAATCAGGCTAAAAAGGGTCTCTTAAAAAGGTCCAAAATCAGGCTGAAAATTGTCTTTTCTGGTCAAAAAGGGTCCAAATATAGTTAAAAAGAGTCTTTTACAGTCTAAAAAGGTTCAAAATCTGGCTGAAACAATGTCGTTTCTTGTCAAAAAGGGTCAAAACCTGTCTGAAAAGTGTCTTTCCTTGTCGTAAAGGGTCAAAATCTGGCTGAAAGGGGTCTTTTCCGGTCTAAAAACATTCAAAATATGGCTGAAAAGGGTCTTTGCTTGTCAAAAAAGTTTCAAAATGAGGCTAACAAAGGTTTCTTTTAGTTGAAAAAAAAAAAAAAGTCCAAAATCATGCTGAAAATGATTTTTTTTTTTTTTTTTTTTTTTTATAAAAGAGTCAAAATTTGTCTTAAAAGGATTTTTTCCTTGTCAAAAAGGGCCAAACTTTTTCTGAAATGAGTCTTTCTTGTCGAAAAATATACAAAATCTGTCCAAAATGGCTCTTTTCTTGTTAAAACAAGGTTCAAAATCTACCTTGATTATCTCTTTAGACTTTTTTTTGCATTCGAAAAATGGGTGATGCGTAAAAATCTTCGAAAGTGCGTAAAATCACGCACAATGCGTACCATCTGGTCAAACTACATTAAGGAGTCTGGAAGACCCAATCCTAATACTGGCAACTGACATCACAGAACGTCTCCCTTACCGTTTAAAATACGTATTTCATCAATAAAGTAGAAAATTAATAATAAAAGATATTTGACTCACTTCGACCGTTGAATGCGACGAAGACTTGTGATAAAAAATAAACGGCAACGCATGCCTGGAGGGTGTTGACGAAGAGCGACCAATTCGTCAGATAAATCGGCCATTTTAAATAATAAACGAGGTCTTTTTCCTCTTCTTTTTTACCGATGTCGATCACCGACAATATCAGTATCGTCACAAAAGCGAACGCGTGGAGGAACTTATAAACCAAAAACGTTGGACTCAATTTACCATCATTTATCTGCCACTGCAAAAGAAACATCAAATATTCAATATTTAGTAAACATTAGGATGTAAACATACATATATATACTACTACTAGGTATATATATACACTACACACTATATACACACACTAGGTATATACAGGGTGGAAACTTACTAGTGTCCCCCAGGTTAACTCGAAAACGGTTGACGATAGAGAAAAAAGTTAAATGGTAACTCACCTTTATTTTTGATGTAGTTTCTGAATGTATTGAGTTTTTTTGAGTTTTCGTCCTGGAAAGCCAAAATAATTTTTCTATCTCGCTTGGACGAAGGAGCAGGAAAAAAAGTTAAATCGTAACCCCCCCCTATTTTGGCCAAAAAAACCAAAATATGATGACCGCTTTGACCCTGCTCTTGAACTGTAGTTAAAACAAGCGAAAATTCATTTTTTTTGAAAGTTGACTAAATCGATATGGATTCCCATGTGAATGGCATGAGGAATGCAATGGAATAATTTAAACAATTCTAGGACCATTATTTCTTGAGTTATCACCAAAAAACAATATTTTGGTTTTTTGGGCATAAATAGGGGGGGTTACGATTTAACTTTTTTTTCTGCTCCTTCGTCCAAGCGAGATAGAAAATTTATTTTGGCTTTTTGGGTCGAAAACCCAAAAAAAACTCAATACATTCAGAAACTACATCAAAAATAAAGGTGAGTTACCATTTAACTTTTTTCTCTATCTCCAACTGTTTTTGATTTAACCTGGGGAGACACTAGGAAGTTGACACCCTGTATACACTTCACATATAGAAGTACGAACCTGAGACCTGTAGAAAGAATCTGGAGAACATCTTTCGCACTTTTTGAGTTTACCGTTAATCTTTTGTTTAAAAAGGTCTTTAACCATTCTATACGACCTATTCAACCAGGGTAAGTCTGAAAAAATCAATCAGACGGCATAATTATGATTAAAATAAATAAAATGTAAAAAGCATCAGTCTTGTCTACAGAGCATTTTGACCTGCAAAAGATGGTGTAAACGATTTTATTGTTTCGATCAATTTGGGTGCCAATAACTCGTTTTTGAATAGTGCCAAAAAATACTCGAATTGAAAAACTTTTTTCAGTTTTTTCAATATAACTCGAAAACGGGACATATTTTGTGGAAAACACTTCAGTGGTGAATTAAAGAAGACAAAATTCTGCGTCGATTAAAAAAAAGTTTGCCAAAATCGGTCTAATATACAAGTTTTTACAGGCGATCAAAAAATTTAACATTTTTTGTAGAAAATTAAGGTTCTCATTTCAAAGGATGTAAGGGACATTTTAAAAAAAGACGTTATGTCAATCGTCTACCGGAGGTGCTCTTGACCGCACTGAGTAATTAGAACTAATAATAATAATAAACTAATATTATATAAATAATAAGAAAAGAGCAACCTTGAGAATTTTCACTCAGGAGGGGTACATCATAGCAATTTTACATTCTGAATTCCTCGTACCTTATTGTGAACACTATTCTCACATTTCATTTGTTTGAAGATTCTGGGAGTGAATTTAAAAAGAAATTCGTTTGGTTCCTGCTAATCCAATTTGTGGCGGCATAAAAGCGTCTCCCTGCTCCTTACAATATTTCATTTAAATCAGTTAACAAAGGAGAGGTTCCTTAGTGCAACACTCAACGAAAGAAGTAAACCAAGTTCTTCAGAAGTATTGCTTTATAATAATTTTTTTTTTTAATTTATAGGTAATTTTTTTTTTATTTATGTTATTTTGTGTATGTATTTTGTTGTTGTTGTTTTAATAATTTGTTAATTTTTAATTAATGTATAATTGATTTTCATGAGGAAATGTCAACAACGTGTAAAGCCTCTCGATGATATAATTCATGAAAATGTCTCCAGAATTAAATAAATAATAGTTTCCGATATCGACTTTTTCTTGAAGTGCGTGAGACTGTGAGTGTATTTGTTTTTACATTTTGTGCATATTTTATTGAGATTATAGGGGAAGGGGATCTTTATATAGGGAGCTATGTATTTACTACCATCAATTTTGTACACTTTATTAGATCAATAGAAACTCAACTGGTACCGATAAAACTGGAAAATAAAGTGGAGAGGTCTGTAGAAGAACCCACTTTTTGAGAAAGTTTTGGCGGTTCCATTTCGATAACTACCAGGCCAGACATCTTTTGATAAATATTTTAACAATTACGATCGAACTGTTAATTTCGCACAAAACGCCTCGAACGAGCAGATGCTCGGAATTGATAAAAAAAAATGTTTTTTTTTTCCCTTTCGTATTGAAATTACCTACTGTTGTTACTCTCCAGATGACTTCCGTTTTTCATCAGCGCACGATGTTACAAACGATAGGGGAAAATGACCCTCGCTCGCCTTGTCACCGATGCTACGAGTACGCGCAGGGTCATTTTGTCGCCAAAGAATGAAATTTAGATATAAAGGGCCACTCGTCTAAAAAAACAATCAAAAATCAAGCCAAAAAGAGCCCCTAGTGTCCAAAAAGGATTAAAAATCGAGCTAAAAGGGTTCCTAATGTCCAAAAATCGAGGTAAAAAACCTGGTGTCCAAAAAGGATCAAAAGTCGAGCTAAAAGGGGCCCTTTTCCTCACAAAGACACATAACCCTAAAAGGGCCCCTTGTGTCCAAAAAAGATCAAAAACCGAGCTAAAAAGGGCCCCTGGTGTCCAAAAAGGATCAGAAATCGATCTAAAAAGGGCCCTTTTCCTCACAAAGAAACATAATCTATTTAAAAGGGCCCCTTGTGTCCAAAAAAGATGAAAAACCTAGCTAAAAAGGGCCCCTAGTGTCCAAAAAGGATCAAACTTCAAGCTAAAAGAGCCCCTAGTTTCTAAAAAAGGATCAAAAATCAAGCTAAAAAGAGCCTTTTTTTGTCGTAAAGGAAAAAAATCTAGCTAAAAGGGTTCCTAATGTCCAAAAATCGAGGTAAAAATGGCCCTTTTCCTCACAAAGAAACATAATCTTAAAAGGGACCCCTTGTGTCCAAAAAAGATGAAAAATTCGACCTAAAACCTAGCTAAAAAAAGGGCCCCTAGTGTCAAAAAAGGATCAAAATTCAAGCTAAAAGAGAGCCTGTCTAATAAGGATCTGGCCTGAAAAGAAACTGATTTGGCCATTCAGAATTTTTTCTTATCCAGCGTTTTTCCACTTCCTCTATTGCTGACCCATCAGAGATCACAATTCCTTTGTTGAATTCCTCTAGAATAAAATATTTAGCTATTTTGTCCCTCACATGTCTAATCATGCCAAAAAAGAACCTGGATGGGAAATAAATTAGATACCTAGCAACCGATTTAGGTAAACTTTTGTAAAAATGTCCAACACGCGAAGGTACTAAAGTACCATAATACTGGCCTGTCAATCATATTTTTGGACAGAAAATGTGGTTAATTTAACGCATGTCGCCCCAAAAAAACGGCCAGGTAAGCCAAAAAACACTTGAATTCTTTCAGTTCATTTCTTCCCATACCTATTTCAATTTTAATCCTTTTTTGACACTAGGAGCTCTTTAAGCTTGAAGTTTGATCCTTTTTGGGACACTAGGGGCCATTTCTAGCTAGGTTTTTGATCTTTTTCGGACACAAAGGGCCCTTTTAAATAGATTATGTTTCTTTTTGACGAAAAGGGCCCTTTTTAGCTCGATTTTTGATCCTTTTTGGACACTAGGGGCCCTTTTAAGCTGGTTTTTTGATATTTTTTCGACACAAGGGGCCCTTTTAAATAGATTAAGTTTCTTTGTCAGGAAAAGGGCCCTTTATAACTCGACTTTTGATCTTTTTTGGACACTAGGGGCCATTTCTAGCTAGGTTTTTGATCTTTATCGGACACAATGGGCCCTTTTAAATAGATTATGTATTTTTTTGACGAAAAGGGCCCTTTTTAACTCGATTTTTGATCCTTTTTGGACACTAGGGGCCATTTTTAGCTGAGTTTTTGATCTTTTTTGGACACAATGGGCCCTTTTAAATAGATTATGTATTTTTTTGACGAAAAGGGCCCTTTTTAACTCGATTTTTGATCCTTTTTGGACACTAGGGGCCATTTTTAGCTGAGTTTTTGATCTTTTTTGGACACAATGGGCCCTTTTAAATAGATTATGTTTCTTTTTGACGAAAAGGGCCCTTTTTTAGCTCGATTTTTGATCTTTTTTGGACACTAGGGGCCATTTTTAGCTGAGTTTTTGATCTTTTTTGGACACAATGGGCCCTTTTAAATAGTTTAAGTTTCTTTGTGAGGAAAAGGACCCTTTATACTCGACGTTTGATCATTTTTAGACACTAGGGGCCATTTCTGGCTAGGTTTTTGTTTTTTTTTTCGGACACAAGGGGCCCTTTTAAATAGATCATGTTTCTTTTTGACGAAAAGGGCCCTTTTTAACTCGATTTTTGATCCTTTTTGGACACTAGGGGCCATTTTTAGCTGAGTTTTTGATCTTTTTTGGACACAATGGGCCCTTAAAAATAGTTTAAGTTTCTTTGTGAGGAAAAGGACCCTTTATAACTCGACATTTGATCCTTTTTAGACTCTAGGGGCCATTTCTGGCTAGGTTTTTGTTTTTTGTTTTTTTTTCGGACACAAGGGGCCCTTTTAAATAGATTATGTTTCTTTTTGACGAAAAGGGCCCGTTTGAGTTTAATTTTTGATCCTTTTGTGACACTAGCGGGCACTTTTAGCGTGAAGTTTGATCCTTTTTGGACACTAGGGGCCATTTTTACCTCGATTTTTGGACTTTAAGAACCCTTTTAGCTAGAATTTTTTTTCCTCTACGACAAAAAAAAGGCTCTTTTAAGCTTGATTTTTGATCGTTTTTTGAAGACGAGTGGCCATTTATTTGTAAATTTCATTCTTTGGCGACAAAATGACCCTGCGCGTACTTGTAGAATCGGTGACGCGATTCAATTTTATACGTTATACATATTTCTTAAGTTGATTGCCCGAATGATATTTATCAATTGTAGAAGGTATTTTGATGATAAGAGAGTAACCTCCAATATCCGAAACGAAAGAAAATTCGTTTAAAAATGAATAAAAGATTTTGCAGTAATAAAATAAATGATTTACCGTAGGGGTCGTAAAAAAATATGAGGTTCGAATCATTTCCTCTGGCAGGTTCCTTCGTTTCCAGACAAAAATCTTTTTCTTGAACTTTAACCATCGCTATCCAACGAAAAAAATCAATTAATTCTTCGATTTGTTTAGTCCATACTTGGGAAAACACGAAAATGAATACCTTTTGATAAAAGAAAAACTAAAAATCGACAAAGAAGTCGCTAAACATGAACACTCACTTTTTAAGCCTTTAAATAAAATTATGTAATTGTTTATTTTACTCAGAACTTTGCACTTGTAAAAATAAAAACATAATAAGTAACAACAAAGAAAAACGTAAACATTTCGATTCATAAGAACGATGAAAATATTCTGTTTTTGATTTGTGTTTATGGTTATTTTTTTATAGTGCACCAACCTTTCAATTTCAGTGGCGAAAAAAGGCCTTTTAAGGCTGTATTTTTTATCTTTTTTTGGACACTAGAGGGCCTAAAACAAAATTTTCTTCATTTTAGGACAAAAAATAATTTTTTAGGCTCCCTTTACGACAAATTGGTCCATTTTAAGCTTGATTTTAGATCTTTTTTTGGACATTAGAGGCCCTAAAACAAGACTTTTTTTCATTTTAGGACAAAAGAAGAAGAAGAAGAAGAAAAAAAAAGTTTTTTTGTTCCCTTTACGACAAATTGGTCCATTTTAAGCTTGATTTTAGATCTTTCTGGACACTAGTAGCCCTAATACAGGATTTTCTTCATTTTAGGACAAAAAATTAGTTTTTTAGGTTCCCTTTGCTACAAATATGGCCCTTTTAGGATTGATTTTAGATCTTTTTTTTTAACACTAGAGGAACTAAAACAAGTTTTTTTTTTCATTTTAGGACAACAAAATTTTTTAGGTTCCCGTTACGACAAATTGGTCCAGTTTAAGCTTGATTTTAGATCTTTTTGACACTAGTGGCCCTAAAACAAGATTTTCTTCATTTTAGGACAAAAAAGGAATTTTTCAGGTTCCCTTTGCTACAAATACGGCCCATTTAGGATAGGTTTTAGATCTTTTTTTGGACATTACAGGCCCTAAAACAAGATTTTCTTCATTTCAGGACTTAAAAAAATTTTAGGTTCTCTTTACGACAAAACGGCCCTTTTAGGATTGATTTTTAGATATTTATTGGACACTAGAGGCCCTAAAACAAGATTTTATTCATTTTAGGACAAAAAAGTAAAGGGAGCCTAAAAAATTATCTTTTGTCCTAAAATTAAGAAATCGTGTTTTAGGGCCTCTATTGTCGAAAAAAGGGTACTTAAAAAAATTCTTTTTTGTCTTAAAAAGAAGAAAATCTAGTTTTAGGGCCTCTAGTGTCCAAAAAAGATCGAAAATCAAGCTTATATAGGGCCCTTTTAAGCTTCATTTTTTATCCTTTTTGGACACTAGGGTACTTTTAACTTGATTTTGTTCCTTCTCGACAAAAATGGACCCTTTTAGCTTAGATTTTGATTCTTTCTTGGACACGAGGGGCCCTCTTTACTAGACTTTTGATCTTTTTTGGATACAAGGGTCCCTAAATTTTTTTTTTTTTTTTTTTTTTTTTTACACACACAAGGGGCCCTTTTAAATGGATTAAGTTTCTTTGTGAGGAAAAGGGCCCTTTTTTAGTTTGAAGTTTGATCTTTTTTGGACACAAGGGGCCCTTTTAAATAGATTATGTTTCTTTGTAAGGAAAAGAGCCCTTTTTAGATCGATTTTTGATCCTTTTTGGACACCAGGGGCACTTTTCAGCTAGGTTTTTGATCTTTTTCAGACAAAAGGGACCCTTTTAAATAGATTATGTTTCTTAGTGAGGAAAAGGGTCATTTTTAGCTTGATTTTAGATCCTTTTTGGACACTAAGGGCTCTTTTTAACCATTTTAAGCCCTTTTTTGTATAAATCATTATTCCCGAGCGACGGAGGAGGAAGGAGTGTGAAAATTTCCATTTTCATGCATTTTGGGCTGATTTTGTCGTAAAAATTCAAAACTTCAGATGAATAGACAGTGTCTAGGTACATAATATAGTCCCTATGGGTCATAGCCTCATAGGTAATATTTTATTTTACAGAAACTTGCCGAAATGTAGTACTTAGTACAGAAAAAGCAGAGGTGCATTTATTTGGTTGAACGTGCCATCTATTTTTGTTTTTACGTTTACTATTGTCTTTTGCAGGTATAATGGACAAAAATAAAATTTAAAAAAAATGAATAAAAAGAAGACGGTTAAATTTAAGCGGCGTGAATGACTAACCTGAGGGTCGAAGGGGGGAAACGTCGAGCGAGAGAAGACAGAAGCCGGACTGGTACTAAAGGCGTAAAGTAGCATTAGCTTGGGCCGTTCCCCACCATCCCCACTCGTGTAGGTACCTACTACTTCAAGATCGATATTATTCCGTTCATCTTTTCCTAGTTTTTCTCTTTGGGCCCAATTCGAACTCCCGAATGACAACCTCGACCTCCGAATGAAAGCTAATTCGCTACAATTTCCTTTTTTATTCAACTTTCCCATAAAACGTCGCGGTCGCGGTCGTGCCGGGTCGAATTTTGGACCTCTTCGTCTAGACTCACAAGAAACAATCGCCAATTCCTAAAAACTTTTTCCTATCATATTACTATACATATACATATGCATATACTTAGGAGTATATATATACATATGTATATACTTAGGAGTATATATACATATGTATATACTTAGGAGTATATACATATGTATACATATACTTAGGAGTATATACATTTGTATACATATACTTAGGAGTATATGTACATATGTATATACTTAGGAGTATATACATATGTATACATATACTTAGGAGTATATACATATGTATACATATACTTAGGAGTATATACTTATGTATTGGGTCGTTCGGAAAGTCCGTTCGCCGGTTTTCAGGAAATGAATTTAGACATTTTTTTCAACAATGCCTTCTATTTCTATCAATAATATAATTTCCCCCGTTTCTTATAACTTCTTCCCACCTCTCCATAAGCTTTAAAATCCCTCTTTTAAAAAACTCTCGTGGCTTTTCTGCAAAAACTGCTCAAGGTCGTTTTTCACTTCGTCGTCGTTTTGTCTTTCAAATGACTACTCAGAGACCGAAAAAAGTGATAATCTTATGGGGCGAGGTCTGGTGAATAAAAAGAATCACGGAAGGATGGGGTAAAACAACGGCAAAACCTTCCACTCGAGCTCGGTTAGTTTCTGGCGAGTCCGAATCGCCGCGTGAGGGCGCGCTTAGACGTGGTGGAAGATCACGGAATGACGAATTTGACGATTGACGAGACCGGGCCTTTTTCTATTCCAATGTTGGCTATCTCACGAACTTTTAGGGACTTTTAGAAGAGGATTGGCAGCTATCAAGTCCCCTCACTCGGTCAGAATAGGTTTCTTTTGGTCGTCCAGGTCTAGGCGCGTCCGACACCGAAAAATCACCTCCTGAAAACTTTTTAAACCATTTCTGGCAATTTTGAGCAGACAGAGCTTTTACTGGATAGACAAGCTTTAGTTTTTTGCTTACTTCCGAAGCTCATTTCCCTTTAAGATGAAAATAAGGCATAATGTGCTGAAAATGCTCATTTTCGGTCCTTTTTTTCGCTGCCAAAACCTGCTGTTTTAAGAATCAAAACAAAACATTCCGGATTGGTAAACAAACAAAAAAGAAAGTAAACTGTTGAAGGAAGAGATCCGAAAAGGTTTCTTTCAAGTCTCGAGTGGATTGATGACGTACGATCGGTCGAAAGTGGTTAATTGGTGAACCTGCGAACGGACTTTCCGAACGACCCAATATATACTTAGGAGTATATACATATGTATACATATACTTAGGAGTATATACATTTGTATACATATACTTAGGAGTATATACATATGTATGTATATACTTAGGCCAAGAAAAATCTATATTTTTCGGTAGATTTTCAGAAAGATGTCATTCCTTTACGACAAAATAGGACCCATTTTAGCTAATTTTATTTTAATTTATTTATTTTATTTTATTTTTTTTATTTTATTTTATTTTTTTTTTGACACTATATGGGATTTTTTTTTAACTAGATTAACTTTGCGACGAGAAGGGCCCTTCTTAGCTTGATTATTGCTTTTTTTGGACACTAGGAGCCCTTTTAACCAGATAATCTTCCTTTACGACGAATAGGGCCCTTTTTAGCTCGGTTTTTGATCCCTTTTGGACACTAGGTGCCCTTTTAACCAGATAATCTTCCTTTACGACGAATAGGGCCCTTTTTAGCATGATTATTGCTTCTTTTGGACACTAGGGGCCCTTTTAACTAGATTTTGTTCTTTGGCGATGAAAAGGGCCCTTTTTAGCTTGGTATTTGATCTTTTTTGTACACTAGGGGCCCTTTTAACTAGATTTTGTTCTTTGGCGACGAAAAGGGCTCTTTTTAGCTTGATTTTTATCCTTTTTGGACCCTAGAGGCCCTTTTAACTAGATACCATTCCTTTTCGACAAATTTCCCCTTTTTGGTGGTTTTTTCCGCGAAATTAGGTGATATTAAGCAAAAGTTGAATAGAATTGCGTCATGAAAATTTTTAAGTAAAGTGGGAACCTTTTGCGATCGATATGTCAACGCGGCAGCGTTCCACCCCTCCAGAAAAAACCCCGAAGAGTTTAAGAACATGTACGTTATAGACGAATTGACATTTTGAATCTTTATAGAGATAATTTTTCTAATACGATAAATACGACGCCCTAAAAATTTCATGTTGATCGCTCAACGATTAGGGGCCCTTTTCACCTCGATTTTTGGCATTAGGGCCTCCTTTGACCAGTGTTTGTACCTTAGCGACTACAAAGGGCCTTTTTGACTTGATTTTTGATCCTTTATTGACACTAGGGGCCCTTTTTACCTCGATTTTTGGACACTAGGGGCCCTTTTTACCTAAATTTTTGGACAATAGGGTCTTTTTTACCCCGATTTTTGGACATTAGGGGCTCTTTTGACTAGTGTTTGTACCTTAGCGACTACAAAGGGTCTTTTTGAATTGATTTTTGATCCTTTTTGGACATTAGGGGCCCTTTTTACCTAAATTTTTGGACACCAGGGGCCATTTTTACCCCGATTTTTGGACATTAGGGGCTCCTTTGACTAGTTTTTGTACCATTACGACTACAAAGGGCCCTTTTGACTTGATTTTTGATTCTTTTTTGACACTAGAGGCCCTTTTTACCTAAATTTTTGGACACTAGGGGCCCTTTTTACCACGACTTTTGGACATTAGGGGCTCTTTACCTAGGTTTTGTACCTTCACGACTACAAACTGCCTTTTTGATTTGATTTTTGATCCTTTTTGGACATTAGGGGCCCTTTTTACCTCGATTTTAGGATATTGGGGGTCTTGTACCTAAATTCTTAGTCACTAGGGGCCCTTTATACCACGATTTTTGGACATTATGGGGCTCTTTTGACTACTGTTTGTACCTAAGCGACAACAAAGGGCCTTTGTGACTTGATTTTTGATCCTTTTTTGACACTTGGATCACTTTTAGCCCCGATTTTAGGATATTGGGGGTCCTGTACCTAAATTTTTAGTAACTAGGGGCCCTTTTTACTACAATTTTTGGACATTAGGTGCTCTTTTGACTAGTTTTTGTACCATTACGACTACAAAGGGCCTTTTTGACTTGATTTTTGATCCTTTTTTGACACTTGGGGCACTTTTTGCCCCGATTTTAGGATATTGGGGGTCCTGTACCTAAATTCTTAGTCACTAGGGGCCCTTTTTACTACAATTTTTGGACATTAGGTGCTCTTTTGACTAGTTTTTGTACCATTACGACTACAAAGGGCCTTTTTGACTTGATTTTTGATCCTTTTTTGACACTTGGGGCACTTTTTGCCCCGATTTTAGGATATTGGGGGTCCTGTACCTAAAATTTTAGTCACTAGGGGCCCTTTTTACTACAATTTTTGGACATTAGGTGCTCTTCTGACTAGTTTTTGCACCATTACGACTACAAAGGGCCTTTTTGACTTGATTTTTGATCCTTTTTGGACATTAGGGGCCCTTTTTACCTAAATCTTTGGACACTAGGGGCCCTTTTTACCTCGATTTTAGGATATTGGGGGTCTTGTACCTAAATTTTTAGTCACTAGGGGCCCTTTATACCACAATTTTTGGACATTAGGGGCACTTTTGACTAGTTTTTGTACCTTTACGACTACAAAGGGCCGTTTTGACTTGATTTTTGATCCTTTTTTGACACTTGGGGCACTTTTTGCCCCGATTTTTTGACATCAGGGGCCCTTTTTACCCCGATTTTTGGACATTAGGGGCTCTTTTGACTATTTTTTTAACCTTTACGACTACAAAGGTCCTTTTTGACTTGATTTTTGATCCTTTTTTGACACTTGGGGCACTTTTTACCCCGTTTTTTTGGACATCAGGGGCCCAAGGTAATGTTCAAACACTATTTAGTTCAGAATCTCTCCACCAAATGTCGCCACTCGCTAGCCAACCATCAACCTACGTCACTGATGTTTTCCTAAAGGATTAACGGTGTTTTACGATCGGCGGATAATCGGATCCGCGTGGCCGGTGACCCTCACGAAAAACGTTGGGAAGGGGAAAAGTAGGGATAAAAGATTTTCCCCGTGAGCGGCGCAGTTGGCGACACTCGCCGTCCGAGTTTTATGTTTAGAAAGCGACTTATCACGACGAGAAACCTTCAAACTTGTTTAACCCTTCAACCTTGAAGTCTCGGGAAACTGCGGGCGACAACAGAAATACCGCACGCCCTGAAATGTGATTCGTTTTCCGCCCTCGAAATTATTGGAAAAGCGAAGGAAAAATGCCGGAATTCTATAGGATCGAAGTGACCAACACCGAATGGGAAGTGCCTGTCAGATATCAGCAGCTCACCCCTGTCGGCAGTGGCTCCTACGGTCAAGTCTGGTAATTTTAGACCCAAAAACCCATTTCTAAAATCTCGCAAACTTTAACTCAAAAACGTGCTTTATCCGCTAATCGAAATGTTTATTTGTTTTTTTAATCCGCCTTTGCATTTACTTCACACTTTCAAGATAAGAGGTTTTTAAAGTCGACTATTCCTTTAAAGAGCGCGAAATTTTCTTTTTTCTTCTTTGGCACAAAAGATTAGTCTATTTTTAAACTTCCCTTTTATCGTTGGACAAATTATTTATAAAAATTTCATTTTTAATTATCGATAATTCTGGTTTTGCTTACATTGGCCAAAAAGTTGGAAAACTGTGCGGCTTTGAAGTTGCACCAAAGACTGCACAGTTTGATTGAAAACTGTGCTTGAGAGGTCAGATTTCTTAAAGCTGCACAGACAAGTCCGTGCATGTAGACTGGATAATTGTGCAGTTTTGAGGTTAAACGAAGACTGCACAGTTTTATTGATAGCTGAGCTCAGATTTATTAAAGCTGCACAGAAAAGTCAGTGCGTGTAAACATGAAAACTGAGCAGTTTTAAAGTCGGAGCAAGGCTGCACAGTTTGATGAAAAACTAAGCTCGAGAACTCAGATTTCTTAAAGCTGCACAGACAAGTTGGTTCATGTAGACTGAAAAACTGTGCAGTTTTGAGGTTAAAACAAAGACTGCACAGTTTTATTGAAAGCTGAGCTCGAGATCTGATTTATTAAAGCTGCACAGAAAAGTCAGTGCGTGTAAACGGGAAAACTGTGCAGCTTTGAAGTCGAAGCAAGGCTGCACAGTTCAATTGGAAATTGAGCTCAAGAGCTCAGATTTCTTGAAGCTGCACAGTGCGTTTAGACTGGAAAACTGTGCAGCTTTAAAATCTGAGCAAAGGCTGCACGGTTTGATTGTAAACTAAGCTCCAGCTCTCAGATTTCTTAAAGCTGCACAGACATGACGGTGCTTGTAGACTAAAAACTGTGCAGCTTTGAAGTCTGAGCAAAACCCGTACAGTTTGATTAAAAATGAGCTCGAGATCTCAGATTTCGTAAAGCTGCACAAGTCTGAGCATGTAGACTGAAAAACTGTGCAGTTTTGAGGTTAAAACAAAGACTGCACAGCTTGATGAAAAACTAAGCTCGAGATCTCAGATTTCTTAAAGCTGCACAGACATGTCTGAGCATGTAGACTGAAAAACTGTGCAGTTTTGAAGCCTGAGCAAAGACTTCCATCCAGAAACTATCATCTTTGTTGATACAGGGTCAAATGCCATCCATAACCTGTGATTCTTGTTGATAAGGGTTCAGAATTCATCCAGAAACAATCTTTTTGTCGATAAGAGTTCAGAATTCATCAGAAACTGTCATTATATGATCAGAATCCATAAAAAAACCGTCATTTTCTTTCATTCTTTATAGCTTTTTCTGTTTTCTAATCCCCTCTTTTTTTTTCCAGCTCTGCAATTGATACAAAATACAATGCAAAAGTTGCGATCAAAAAACTCCCAAGGCCATTCCAGTCTGCAGTTCATGCTAAGCGGACGTACAGAGAACTTCGTATGTTGAAGCATATGTGCCATGAGAATGTAAGTGTTTTATCAATTTTCCGCACTCTTAAGGGGGATTCGACATCGAAATTCTACCAAGTGTGCGAGAGAGAGAGGGAAGATGACCAAAAATAGTTTACTCGTTTTGGGCAGTAAAAATGGTCGGAAATTTTTTTTGGAAAGCGCGTTCTCATTCTTTCAGAAAACTACGTGCTGTTTAGAGAGCAGTTTTTCTAAAAAAATTTTCCTCGGAAGAACAGAAAATGCAATTTTCCACCAAAACTTTATTTTTGAAAAAAACAGGTAGTCATCTTGTAGGTTTTGACGAGTTGATTCCAAATATGCTAATATTAAGACGATCGGATGAATAGATTCGTCGGTATGAGGTTTTTAAGGCTTAGATGCTGCGGGGTTCCGGGGAGTTAAATGAGGGGGGAGAAAAGATGACATCACTCTTTGTCTTTCAAGGTCGTCGAACTTTACGAATGGTTTTTTTTTTCTTTCTCTCTCTCTTGTGAGATTGTTAGGTAAATTTTTTTTCTCCATTTCATAATATTTATAGCCAAGGCATCTTAGATCAAAAAAGAGCAGTTAGCGGGAAATTTAGGTGATAAACTGCTGGGCCGAATTAGACAAATAATTAATGGATTTTTAGGTAATTTTATAAGCTTTCTTTTTTTACTAAACGGCCAAATCGCTGAAACCTATAGTTTTTGAAATATAATCAAAAAATGCCAAAATTTAGACTTTTTTTTTGCAATTTTGACAAGGTTTCAGGCAAAATTTTTGTTGGCAAACTTCAGATTCCTAATCAGCGACCCAAAAAACATAAAATAAGATGGAGATTACAAAATTTTTTTGGCTCCTTGAAATAAAAACCTAATAGTAATAACAATATTCTTCGAGTTATCGCCAAAAAAGAGCACTCAACTCTAAGGAAACTACCTCAGAAAAAATTTTTTGGACAAAAACAGCATCATATTCGTACTCAGCACCCCAAAAAACCTAAGTGTATCAAATTTTATCAAGATCAAAAACAAAAAAAATTTTGATAAAATTGAGTACCTTTAGGTTTTTTGGGGTGCTGAATACGAATATAATGTTGCTTTTGCCAATAAAATTTTTCCTAGGGTAGTTTCCTTAGTTTTAAGTGCTCTTTTTTGGCAATAACTCAAAAAATATTGGTCTTACAATATTTTAATCTATTCCATTGTATTTCTGGTGCGATTTTACATAAGAATTGATATATTATTCCTCAATTTTTGAAAATTCATATTTTGCCAAAATTTTCCCGGGCGAAACTTTTTTGGCGTTAAGAACCACCAAGTTTGGTCAAAATCAGAGGTCTTAGATTCTTTTACCTTAAAGTTTCTTGTGATAATGAATTTTAGGCAAATGGTTCCTTGAAATAAAAACCGGTTTGAAGGACCCTGACATTGGCAAAGGGAAAATATTTATCTTTTCTTCCCCCTCATTTAACTCCCCAGAACCCCGCAGCATCCAAGCCTTAAAAATCTCATACCGACGAATCTATTCATCCAATCGTCTTAATATTAGCATATTTGGAATCAGCTCGTCAAAACCTACAAGATGACTACCTGTTTTTTCAAAAATAAGGTTTTGTTGGAAAATTGCATTTTCTATTTTTCCGAGGAAAACTTTTTCAGAAAAACTGCTCTCTAAACAGCACGTAGTTTTCCAAAAGAATGAGAACGCACTTTTCAAAAAAAATTTCCGACCATTTTTAGTGCCCAAAACGAGGAAACTTTGGGGGTGATAGTGCTGCGATCTTTTGAATGAGAAACTAACTGATGGGAGAATCCCCCTTAAATAACCTATTTTGTTCCAGGTTATTGGATTACTTGATGTTTTCCATTCCTCAAGAAACATCAACGATTTCCAACATGTTTATTTAGTAACACATCTTATGGGCGCCGATTTGAACAGCATTATCAAAACGCAGCCTCTTACCGATGACCACGTCCAATTTTTAGTTTATCAAATTCTACGTGGCCTTAAATACATCCATTCTGCCGGTTTGATTCATAGAGTAATCAAAATAATTCTGTCATATTTATTCGCTAATAATCATCTTTTAGGATCTCAAACCTTCCAATATCGCTGTGAATGCCGATTGTGAATTGAAAATCTTGGATTTTGGATTGGCTAGACCGACGGAAAACGAGATGACAGGTTATGTAGCGACTCGCTGGTATCGAGCACCTGAAATCATGTTGAATTGGATGCATTATAATCAAACAGGTATATTGAATAACTTAACCAGAAAATAAGTTAAATTTCAATTTTCAGTCGATATTTGGTCCGTTGGCTGTATTATGGCCGAGCTTATTACAAGGCGGACGCTCTTTCCTGGCAATGATCGTATCCTTTTTCTAAAAATACAAGCAGACCAGTCATGTAAAAAAAAATGTGGGGAAGGGAAAAGTGTGTATCTCTACCAAAAATATTATTTTCTAATTTTTTTTTTTGTGGGGTGGACATCTTCAAGTCGATTTTTGAAGGTGAAGGAGTAGTCTGAGAGTTTTTTTCAGTAAATAACTTCGATAGCCCTTTAAAATATCTTTCTAACGGCGTATTGAACGAGTAAATCGGTTAAGAATTGACCAAGTTATGGACGTTTAAAGTTAGCCGACACAAATCGTCAGAGTTGGGCGTAAAAGTAATCATATTCAAAATGATACGATCGGGGGCGGACTGGGACCTTAGGGTGTGGGTGGGTTTTCAGTTAAGGGGGCGCCTGGTTGGGTGGAGGGTTTTAAAATGTTGGTTTTAAGGTTTTTGACAAAAGAAATTGCACTTAAAACGTTGATTTTGAGATTTTTTGAAGAAAAAAAAAAAAGAAAAAAAAAATTTGCTCTTATAACCATGATTTGGAGGTTTTTGACGAAAATTTGGCTTCATAAATGTTGAATATGGGGTTTTTGGAACGAAAATTAGGCATCATAAATGTTGATTTTGAGGGGGTTTTTTGTTGTTGTTGTTTTTTTTTTTTTAAAGAAAATTAGGCTTAACAAATGTTGATTTTGAGGTTTTTGACGAAAATTTGGCTTTTAAATGTTGATTTTGAGGTTTTTGACGAAAATTTGGCTTTATAAATGTTGATTTTGAGGTTTTTGGACGAAAATTAGGCTTCATAAAGGTTGATTTCGAGGTTTTTTGACCAAAATTAGGCTTTTTAAATGATTATTTTGAGGTTTTTGGATGAAAATTAGGCTTCATATATGTTGATTTTGAGGTTTTTCATGAAAATTTGGCTTTTAAATGTTGATTTTGAGGTTTTTGGACGAAAATTTGGCTTTTAAATGTTGATTTTGAGGTTTTTTGACGAAAATTAGGCTTCATAAAGGTTGATTACGAGGTTTTTTTTTTTTAACCAAAATTGGGCTTGACAAATGTTCATTTTGAGGTTTTTGGACGAAAATTAGGCTTCATAAAGGTTGATTTCGAGGTTTTTTTTTTGACCAAAATTATGCTTTTTAAATGATGATTTTGAGGTTTTTGGACGAAAGTTAGGCTTCATAAAGGATTATTTCGAGGTTTTTTGACCAAAATTAGGCTTTTTAAATGATGATTTTGACGAAAATAAGGCTTCATAATGGTTGATTTCGAGGTTTTTTGACCAAAATTAGGCTTTATAAATGATGATTTTGAGGTTTTTGGACGAAAATTAGGCTTCATAAATGTTGATTTTGAGGTTTTTCACGAAAATTTGGCTTTTAAATGTTGATTTTGAGGGTTTTGGACGAAAATTAGGCTTCATACATGTTGATTTCGAGGTCACCACTTACCCTGCGGGAGCCTTTGTCCTCACCACCAAGTATACTAAAGGTGATCCTTCCTCACCACTATTTCCCCTTACTTTTGCATCTTTCACAAAATGTACATGACTGGACTAAAAATCCTTATTATAGAACAAAAATTAACTTTATTGTATGCATGTGACATAAACCTTGTATTGAATTTTTGTTACCAGCATGTTTGCTTGCTCATTGTTCTTTCCCTTTACTATCCGTCTAGATATTCATCAATTGAATTTGATCATGGACGTCCTTGGGACTCCTAGTAATGAGTTCATGAGGAAAATATCGAGCGAATCGGTAAGTTAATGGATTATCAATTTAAAAATAATTATGTCGTAACTAATTTTGTTTTATTTAACAAATTTGAAATTTTTAACCGCATTATGGACCGCAGATTTTTTAAAGCTTTTAGAAGGCCTTAACATAGTACAGATTTTCATCATTTAAATATTATTCTTGACTTATGCGGTACCCCGTCAATGGAAATGTTAGACAGAGTTACCTTTAAAGAGGTATTTGAAATCTCTTTGAAAAAACCCTGGATTTCTTCAAATTCGCGAATTTTCCTTACTTTTTCCGCTCCTTTTTTGTAGTTACTACAAGCTCATGGAACCTCAGATATTTACCAAACTTGGTGGTTCTAGGCACACAGAAAAAATTCGGAAAGCCCAAATATGAATTTTCAAAAATTGATGAATGAGATGTCATTTCTTATGTAAAATCGCACGAGAAATACAATGGAATCGATTAAAAAATTGTAATACCAATATTCTTCAAGTTATCGCCAAAAAAGAGCACTCAACACTAAGGAAACTACCTCAGAAAAACTTTTCTGGACAAAAATAGCATCATGTTCGTACTCAGCACCCCAAAAAACCTAAATGTATCAAATTTTATCAAGATCAAAAATTTAAAAAATATTGAAAAATTTTGATAAAATTTAGTACCTTCAGGTTTTTTGGGGTGCTGAATACGAATATGATGTTGTTTTTGCCAATCAAATTTTTCCTGGGGTAGTTTCCTTAGTGTTAAGTGCTCTTTTTTGGCAATAACTCGAAAAATATTGGTCTTACAATATTTTAATCTATTCCATTGTATTTCTGGTGCGATTTTACATAAGAATTGATATATTATTCGTCAATTTTGAAAATTCATATTTTGCCAAGTTTTTCCCGGGCGAAACTTTTTTGGCGTTTAGAACCACCAAGTTTGGTCAAAATCAGAGGTCTTATTAGATTCTTTTACCTTAAAGTTTCTTGTGATAATGAATTTTATGTTTTCAGGCTCGAAATTATATTCTTTCATTGCCGGTCACGAAAAGGAAAAATTTCCATGAGGTGTTTCGAGGAGCGAATGCAAAAGGTATTTTCATATTCTTGACATCGATTTATTTAAATATTTTTTAGCTGTCGATCTCCTTGAAAAAATGCTTGAGCTCGACCCAGAAAAGAGAATCAAAGCCGACGAAGCATTAGCGCACGAATATTTAGCACAATACGCTGACCCTTCAGATGAGCCGACATCGCCCCCTTATGATGAAAGCTTCGAGCACATGGACCTTCCCGTCGAAAGGTGGAAAGGTAAAAAAATAAAAATAAAAAATAAAAATAAAAAATAAAAAATAAAAAAAAATATATATATATATATATATATATATATATATATATATATATATATATATATATATATATATATATATATATATATATACACCATTTTTTGAGAGGAAAAGTCCCAGTTCGGGAAGGTTATACTTTTATGCCCAGGGGGGCCAACACAAAAACAAAACACAGAGGGGCGGGGAGGGACCAAGCATACAAGGGAGGGAAAAGGGCACAAAAAGGTGAAACAAAAAACGCACACACACAGGAAAAGACAAGGACAAAATCTAACTCAGCGATGCCCCCAGTCGTAGCCTGGCTGGCAATCGTCGAGAGATTTTAAGGAACCCGAACATCCACCACTGCATTGATACCGTGACCTTCCCCCGGAGTCATATATAAAATATATATATATATATATATATATATATATATATATATATATATATATATATATATATATATATATATATATATATTATATATATATATATATATATATATATATATATAATATATATTATATATATATATATAATATATATATATATATATATATATATATATATATATATATATAATATATATATATATATATATATATATATATAATATAATTTTCGTTTTTTCAGAATTAATATACGAAGAAGTGACCAACTTCCAGCCTCAATGTTTCCCTCAGCCTTCTGAAGAGCAATAAACACAGTAACCAAGGCAACCGCCGATAAATCAAATAGTTTCACTATTTTCCGTCATTTCAAAAAGCAAAAAATCCGTTTAGTTAATAGGCCTAGGAGCTATTTAGAGAAGCAAAGCCATACTCAAATACAATGATTGAATGACGTCATCAATAAACTTACAATTTAGCAAATAGTTTCATGTCTAGCAGTTCATCTTAAAAGCCATCAGCCCTATAAAACACTTCTGACGTCATGCATCAGAGATTTGTAGGTAATTCTGCATACCTAACTCACAAATATATATATATATTATATATATATATAATAGATATATATATATATATATATATATATATATATATATATATAGATATATGAGTGAGAGGTTATATGGATGGAATATTGTTTGTTTTCTCGCTTTTTATAATAAATTCTCAGGGCTTTGTTACCAGTTAATTTTTTTATCTATATTTTTTAAATTTAATTTTCTGATTTTTTCCACGTTAGTTTTAAATTCGGCCTTAACTTACTGCGTTTGAAGCTATCAACTCAATAGTTTTAGTCGTCGTACCTAACAATTCAATGCTTTTTAATTTAGGAAAGGTTTGTTCTCATAATATAGCTGAAAATGCAATAACAATGTGATAGTATAAAAATTAAGGATATTTTTGTTTTTAAAATGGTATGTGTGAATAAAAAAACTTTTATTGTACTTATTTGTGCCATTTTTTAAAGTATAAATATGTGATAATCTTGCCTTCAGTCATGTATGTAATAGTCCATAAAAAGAATTTTTTTTTTTCTCTTGACTTGTTTTGGAATAAAATTTATTTTTGCAATGGAATTCGCATGAAAATTGGAAATAATGAATAAAATAATTCTTCACTAGCTTGGAAGTTTCATTTTCTTTTGTAATATTACCCTTGAATTGGATTTATTTTCATTGGTCTAGGTGTGGAGCATCCACAATCCTGGTTTCACCAAATTGAGAGTCAAGATGCTTAAAAATGAAGATAAAAGAGGCCATTTTGTCATAAAGGAATGAAATCTATATATAAAGGGCCTCTTGGGCCCAAAAATCAAGCAAAAAAAGACCTTTTTTGTTGTGAAAGAACAAAATCTAGCCTAAAAGGGCCCCCGATGTCCAAAAAGAATAAAAATCAAGGTAAAAACGTAGCCAAAAGTGCCCCTTTTTATGGTAAAGGAACAAAATCTAGTTAAAAAAGGCACTTACGTGTCCGAAAAGGACCTTTTTTGTCGTTACAGAGCCAAATCTAGTTAAGAAAGGGCCCTTAGTGCACAAAAAAGATCAAAATATAAGCAAAAAAGGGCTCTTTTCTTAGTTAAGGAACGAAATCTAGTAAAAAAAGGGCCCTTAGTGTCCAAAAAGGGTAAAAAAAATGATGCTTAAAAGGGCCCTTTTCATATTAAATGAACAAAATCTAGTTTAGAGGGCCCCTAGTGTCCAAAAAGGGACAAAAATCAACCTAAAAATGGCTCTTTTCATAGTAGAGGAGCAAAATCTAGTTAAAAGAAGGCCCTTAGTGTCCAAAAAGTGTCAAAAATCAAGCTAAAAAGGGCACTTTTCATATTAAATAAACAAAATCTAGTTTAGAGGGCCCCTAGTGTCCAAAAAGGGACAAAAATCAACCTAAAAATGGCTCTTTTCATAGTAGAGGAGCAAAATCTAGTTAAAAGAAGGCCCTTAGTGTCCAAAAAGTGTCAAAAATCAAGCTAAAAAGGGCACTTTTCATATTAAATAAACAAAATCTAGTTTAGAGGGCCCCTAGTGTCCAAAAAGGGACAAAAATCAACCTAAAAATGGCTCTTTTCATAGTAGAGGAGCAAAATCTAGTTAAAAGAAGGCCCTTAGTGTCCAAAAAGTGTCAAAAATCAAGCTAAAAAGGGCCCTTTTCATATCAAATGAACAAAATCTAGTTTAGAGGGCCCCTAGTGTCCAAAAAGGGACAAAAATCAACCTAAAAATGGCTCTTTTCATAGTAGAGGAGCAAAATCTAGTCAAAAGAATTTAGTGTCCAAAAAAGGGTCAAAACTCAAGCTAAAAAGGGCTCTTTTCAAAGAAACAAAATCTAGTTTAGAGTACCTACCCTAGTGTACAAAGTGTAAAAAATCTAGCTAAAAAGGACTTTTTTTTTTGTTTTTAAGGAGCAAAATCTAGTTAAAAGGGCTCCTAATGTCCACAAAGGATCGGGATGACCGGCCCTGCCCATCCTAAATATTTTTGTGATCCCCAGGACGCCCTGATCACAAATATAAAGGTCTCTATGCCCAGACAACTTCCTTTTAGAAATTAGCAAAAATTGCCTTTTTTTACTAAGTTTGAATGGTTTTCCTCAGAAAATTGACTTTTCAAATTTGGGAAAAAGTTGGACCAAAACATAACTTCGATATGAACAAATTTTAATTTATAAATTATAAATTTTAACCAAAATTGACACCGATTTGTTCCATGACTGTTTTCTGAATTTTGGCGATCGCGATGGACTCGCTGTGAGTGATCAAAGGACTTTCAATTTTTCCTGAAAAACGAAATAGTTAAACAAAATATAAAACGTGAGGGAAAACATACCATCGATTAAACATTTTCGGACTTCTTGGGCCTCATAAGCAAGTCCAGAGCTGTTTAGAAAATTATAGGGAGTCTGATCGGAAGAGGGGAGGCCATGTGTTATCTGGGTGGAGCCGATGAGAAGCTCCGTCGGAGCCCAAAATGGATGTTTGATCTTAAAATTGATATACAAATATGAAAAAAAAGTTGTATGGGGCATAGTAGGGCGTAATTGAATTACAATGTAATTGAATTACATTGTAATCCAATTACTTTTTATAGTAAATAATTGAATTACATTGTAATTGAATTACATTGTAATTGAATTACATTGTAATTGAATTACATTGTAATTGAATTACATTGTAATTGAATTACATTGTAATTGAATTACATTGTAATTCGATAAGAGTATGGCGTAATTGAATTAATAATTGAATTACAATGTAATTGAATTACTTTGTAATCGAATTACTTTTTATAGAAAGTTATTGAATTAAATTGTAATTCGATCAGAGTAGGGCGTAATTGAATTACAATGTAATTCGATCAGAGTAGGGCAAAATGTAATTGAATGACAAATTACTTTGAAGTAATTGAATTACTTTGTGATTTCAATTACAACGTAATTGGAAAAAAGTAATTGTATTACATTAAAGTAATTTGATTACAAAAAATGTAATTCGATTACAAAAAATGTAATTTGATTACAAAAAATATTTAATTCGATTACAAAAATATTTAATTCGATTAAAAAAATGTGATGGCCGGCAAAAAAAAATTCGGGCGCATGTAAATTGGGCGCAAAGAAAATGAAGTGGCCGGTGAAATGAATGAATGATGATTCTAGAGTGTCGTTTTTTGATGATTAAGGACTCTAGACTCTCTAGAGTATCTTTTTCTGTGATGATGAAGTCTAGAGTGTCGTTTTTCGATGACGAAGGATTCTAGAGGGTCATAAATAAACCTAGAGTGTCATTTTAGGATTATAATGGCACCTAGAATGCCTTTTACTTCGAAAATGAATTCTAGAGGGTCATTTATCGTTCATAAATAAACCTAGAGTGTCATTTTAGGATTATAATGGCACCTGGAATGTCTTTTACTTTGAAAATGAATTCTAGAGGGTCTTATTTTCAATGATGAAGGATTCTAGAGTGTCTTTTTAGGATTATTATGCCATCTATAATGTCTTTTACTTAGAAAATGAATTCTAAAGGGTCGTTTTTCATTTTTATTGAAAATTTAGTGAAAATAGATATTTTTCGATTTTTTGTAATTTGTAATTGAAAATGTAATCTAATTACAAATTACATGTAATCGAATTACAATGTAATTCAATAACTTTCTATAAAAAGTAAATCGATTACAATGTAATTCAATTACTTACTATAAAAGTAATTCGATGACAATGTAATTGAATAACATTGTAATTCAATTACGCCCTACTCTGAATAGAATACATAATTTTCTTTTTGAAAAAGTTAAAATGAATTTTGTATACGAACGACTAGTTTTCCAGCGGTGCCGAAAACCTTAGCGTGCTCTTCCGTCGTTATTTTAGCATGAGTCGTAAGGGTCGCAAATTTTCCTCCTTCATACTCCAAAATGATGTTAGCGCAGTCGTCCACGCCCTCAGAATTAAGGTGACCGACGCTTGTAATCTTTGTGGGATTTTCTCCAAAAATGAGGACTGCGAGCTGTATTACGTAGACTCCAAGGTCGAGAATTGTCCCACCTCCAAGTTCTTTTTGCCTGGAATATAAAAAAAAATGTGAATTTCGATTAAAATGGGGGATAGGGGTGGTGGGGGGATGGTGGTTGCGAGGAAGTGTCAGGATTTCCTCTATGTGGCCTCTAGATCGCTCGGTGGGCCGCTGCCCTTGAGGGCCGGTGAAGGCCGCTTTTTAGCAAATTTCCGTAGGAAAGAAGGCATTTTAAACTAAAACTGGAAATCAGCTAAAAGAAGCAGCAAAAAAAGGTTTTGAATGTTAGAAAATTAGGGTTTAAAAAATGTTGATTTTGAGGTTTTTGACAAAATAAATTGCACTTTGAACTCTGATTCTGAGGTTTTTTGACGAAAAATTGGCTCTTAAAACCGTGATTTTGAGGTTTTTGACGGAAATTTCAATTTAGAAATGTGGGCTTTGAGGTTTTTGACGAAAATTTGACTTTTAAAACATTGATTTTGAGATTTGACAAAAAAACGGCTCTCAAAACTTTGATTTTGAGGTTTTCGGAGGAAAATTGGGCTTTACAAATGATGTTTTTGCGGTTTTTTACGAAAATTCGGCTCTTAAAACCTTGATTTTGAGATTTGGCAAAAAACGGCTCTTAAAACTTTGATTTTGAGGTTTTTGGACGAAAATTGGGCTTTACAAATGATGTTTTTGACGAAAATTGGGCTCTTGAAACCTTGATTTTGTGGTTTTCGGACGAAAATTAGGCTTTACAAATGTTGATTTTGAGGTTTTGAAGAAAAATTGGCACTTAAAATGTCAATGTTAAGGTTTTTGACGAAAAAAGGCTCTTGAAACTTAGATTACGAGGTTTTTGGACGGACATTGGGATTAACAATTGTTGATTTTGAGGTTTTTGACAAAAATTTGGCTCTTGAAGCTTTGATTTTGAGGTTTTTGGACGAAAATTAGGCTCTTAAAACCTTATTTTGAGATTTATGACGAAAAAAGGTTTTTTAAATTTTGATTTTGAGCTTTGTGGACGAAAATTGGGCTCTTGAAACCTTGATTTTGAGGTTTTTGAAGAAAAATTAGCACTCAAAATGTCTATGTTAAGGTTTTTGACGAAAAAAGGCTCTTGAAACTTAGATTACGAGGTTTTTGGACGGAAATTGGGATTAACAATTGTTTATTTTGAGGTTTCTGAAAAAAATTTGGCTCTTGAAGCTTTGATTTTGAGGTTTTTGGACAAAAATTACGCTTTACAAATATTGATTTTGAGGTTTTTGAAGAAAAATTGGTTCTTAAAATGTCGATTTTGATGAAAAATAACCTTAAAATATGTCCAGAAAGAAAAAAAAAAAAAGAGGGCCGGTCTAGGGGATGCGCCCGGTGGGCCGAAAACTCCCTCTAGAGCCCCAAATTGGAAAGTTGGACTTATAACTCACTTAAGCCGTGGAACATCTGCTATCGGTACTCCAAAGTTGGCATGCACATGGTAAACATCGCCAATTATGTTCTGCTCCAATGTAGAGCGCAATTTGGCATAAACAGGGAAGCATCTCGACCAAATGGCTTCCATAAGGAAAACATTATTCTTTTTAGCGATCTAAAAGCGGACAAAATAAAATAAACCAAATTTTCTGCGAATCACATTACAGCGACTAACTCCATCGTATCGTTCAATTTCATGCAAAGCGGTTTCTCGCACAAAACCGCCTTTTTGTTCTCCAGCATCATTTTGGCGATCTCGAAATGCGTCGTGTTTATCGATCCAATGTAGACGACATCTAAAAGAAAGGTGCTTATCTAAAAAGAAACCTACTCACCAAATTTTAGGGTCCTAGGGTGCCCCTAAGGTCAGTTACAACAGAAAACGTGAAAAAGCGAAGTTTTGTCACTATTTATTTTTTCTCGGACGAAAAAATCAAATAAAATTTCTTTGCGAAGTCGAAAATTACTTAAAAACATGTCAGAAACAACTCAAATTTTTTTGGTTTGGATCAAAAAATTATTGAGACCAGTTTTGGACGTTTTTATGCGAAAAACCAGAGTGCGAATTTCACATTTTCTATTAAAAACAGTAGTAAAAAAAATTTTTTGTAACGATTAACTTTAAACGTCCATAACTTCCTTAATTATTAACCGATTTACTCATTCAATACACCGTTGGAAAGTTATTTTAAAGGGCTATCAAAGTTGTTTTACTAAAAATAATGCTCAGATGACTCCTTCACCCTCAAAAATCGACTCGAAGTTGACCAACCAAAAAAAAAAATTTTTTTTTTATTTGCCCTAAAATGTGGTTCCCAACGTTTTTTGGTGTGAGGAACACGATTTTGAAGTCAATTTCTCGATAAAAAAAAATTTATCACCCAGAATGCCTTCGAAGCCCAATATGAAGCCAATTTTGTCAGAATCATGTGTGGTTTTCTTTGAAAAAGGAGTCGATCCACCAATTTTAAAATTCTGAAAAAAATTGAGAGTGTTCCTAACATAAAAATACACGTTTCCTGTTACATAATATAAATGTGTCACGATTTTTTTAACTACTATGTGAAATTCGCACTCTGGTTTTTCGCATAAAAACGTCCAAAACTGGTCTCAATAATTTTTTGATCCAAACCAGAAAAATTTGAGTTGTTTCTGACATGTTTTTAAGTAATTTTCGACTTCGCAAAAAAAATTTATTTGATTTTTTCGTCCGAGAAAAAATAAATAGTGACAAAACTTCGCTTTTTCACGTTTTCTGTTGTAACTGACCTTAGGGGCACCCTAGGACTCTAAAATTTGGTGAGTAGGTTTCTTTTTAGATATAAAAGACCCTAAAAAATTATAGAGCAAAAACTCGTCCGGGGCCGATTCGCCTATCTTAACCGGCGGGAGCCTTTCGACGTACCAACTGCAGCAGTCGCCATATCTGCGTAGCTTTTACAGACTGTAGCGATATGATGTTTTTTAGCGAAGTCTTTCGCTTTGGCGACATCGGTGGCCGCTACTGCAGCGACGGCATGCTCTTGTTCATTGAGCTGCTTAACAGCATTGACGAAATCGCTGGATATCTTTCCGGTACTTATAATACCCCAACGGATCAACATCTTATGCTAAAACAAAATTAATTAAATTAATCAAAATACAAAAAAAAATGTTTAAAAAAGCGAGAAATGATTACTAAATTCGGAACGCTAACAGATGACTTGGAATCAGACAAAAGTCTGTTCTCTTCTATGTCATCTTCATCGCCATCACCGAAAGAAACCGATTTTGAAGATCCTTTTGACATATAATCTGCAAACAATTATATGGCACATGTTATAATGAAAACTTAAAAGTTATATTTTAATTTATTAGTGCTAAAAATGCTAAAAATTCCCTTGAGAAATGAGGTTTTAACGATATTGATGTAGCATGCGAAAGACCTCAATGATCATACCTAGCAGAAAACTTACAGTAGCTCCACTAGCAACAAGCTACTGAAGAAATATTCATAAAATTTAAATAATATTGACAGTTTTATCTTATCTTTTAGAGCAAATAAACCTCAAGTGAGTTTCTAATATTAATTTGGATTACTTTCATCAAGTAATTAATTAGTATTCAACATTTATTTGAGAATTATTTTTAAATTGTCAAGAAATTGGCTCGAAAAAGAGCAAAAAATACTTACATTGTTCGAAAGTTGTGTTTTATTATCAAAATTAAATTATCAGGTGACAGATGGCAGGAGGTTTCTCAAGGTTGACACTCAAGTTGAATGACCTTGAGTTTTATCGCTTTTATCTTTTACCCCCAAAAAATTTCAAACGTTATTACTATTTAAAAATCATTGATTCGATATATCTGCGAAAATGGAAGAAGCTAAAGGCTACAGATGCTCTAAAAATTGATATTTTGGGAATAACGTTGTTGTGGTAAGACTGTGGTAGAAATCTTGCGTAACCTTCTCTTTGGCATGAAAGAAAAGGTTGAGCAGTTGAAAATTTTGGTTTTTGAGCGTTGAAACATGCCTTTAGTCTTTACTTTTGGAGGTAAGGAAAAATTTTTGGTTTTCAAGTTGGCATATTATACTTGGAAATACCCCAATTGCCTCCTTCCCCTAACAAACCCCCTATAGTTACCCCATTTACCCCCCCCCCCAACACGCCTTATTCCTCCTCCTATTATCCACAACTCCTAATTACTGGGCCACGCGCCACCAATGGTCCCCCCCCCCCCAAAGCCCCCCAAAACTTGCTTAGGGGCTTTGGGGCCTCGTTCTATATATATAGACTTTTTCATTATAAATTAAATGTTAGCGATTTTATTGTATTATTGCAAAGCTCATTGTTACTAATTAATATTCCTTGTAAAGGAATAACAGATTAGGATAATAGTAGACCCACTAATTAGAGAAATCATGTAAAAAAAAGAAATAATAAAAGTTCATTTAATTGTCGGGAGATAAAGGGGATAAAATTTTCTAATTTGCATTTTATCTTTTTGGGTCACAGGTTACAATTTTCGATGTACCTAATGATAACAGAAAATTTGATAAATCAAATTAAAAGAGAAAAATTTTTTTCATTAATTTTGATGTTCTGGCATAGAGTATATACTAATAATAGAGTATACAAGAGTATATAGAGTATGTAGAGTATATAGAGTACATAGAGTATATAGAGTATATAGAGTATATAGAGTATATAGAGTGTATAGAGTATATATAGAGTATATAGAGTTTATAGAGTATATAGAGTATAAGAGTATATAGAGTATATAGAGTACATAGAGAATATAGAGTGTATAGAGTACAAGAGTATATAGAGTATATAGAGTGTATAGAGTACATAGAGTATAAAGAGTACATAGAATATAGAGTGCATAGAGTATATAGAGTATATATAGTGTATAGAGTATATAGAGCATATAGAGTATATAGAGTATACAAGAGTATATAGAGTATATTAGAGGCACCTAATGAATGTAGGCGTTACATAAGGATTTATGTAGATTTCGCCCTAGGGAAAGTATAGAAATGAGGTGAGTATTTTTGCTATTTGTGGAGAGGTCTATAGAGCTCCAACTCTTAGAAAAGATCTATTTGATTCCTCCTCTATATCATCATTTTTAATATATTAATTTATAGATATGCCTTAAAAAATGTTTCGGAATAAAATTAAAAACAATTTAAGCGAGATAACCTTTTGTGGTCCCAGTTCAATGTTTTAGATAATTACCAAGAGAAGGAGATACTGTGACTTATGCAGCCAGTTATTAAGACAATCTCATGTCTGTGGTGTCAAAACTTGGATTATAGTGTATAATAAAATGTGATTTTGAATTCCTAATAATGTTTTCTTGTGTGGATAAAATGGCTGAAAGTGTCGCTTATGAGGATGAGTTTCAGTTAAAACTTTTCTCCGACTATACGAGATTTGTGAATAAAAATAATGTTTCTTATGATATACCGGAGGATATGAGGTTCAACGAAGGACATGTTGTGACTATCGCATTTTATTCGATTCTTATGGTTATTTCTGCCATCGGGAACATCAGCGTCCTTTTTATGCTCCTGAGGAGGAAACAGAAGTTCAGATCTAGAATCAACTTTATGCTCATTCATCTTGCTATTGCTGATCTTTTAGTAATTTTTAAATAAATATTTATTATTAATTTTTTTTCAGGTTACTTTTTTTCATATGCCGATTGAGATAGCTTGGGCTGCGACTGTTAGCTGGTGGGGAGGCGACTGGGGTTGCAAAATTGCTGCTTTTTTTAGAACTTTTGGACTATATCAGTCTGGTTTCGTCATTGTTAGTATTGGTATTGACAGGTTTGTTTGAATAAATTGTTTTTTTTTAGTGTAAATTTTTTTTAAATTAGATATTATGCGGTTCTTAAGCCTTTGAAAGTCTCGGATACGATTAGAGGAAAATTGATTATTTTGATCGCATGGATTCTTTCAGCGGCTTGCAGTTTCCCTCAGGTTTGTAGCATTTTCTTAGCTCCATGAGGACCAATATGAGAAAGCCCTAAAAATTTCAAGTCAATTGATGATTTTTTTTTAGATGTTGGTTTTCAGCGTAAAAAGACACCCAAACATCACATGGTACGAGCAGTGTATAACTGTCGACTCATCATCCTCCGTCAGCCATGAAGTCACATATTCATTTTTTGGAACACTCATGATGTACATTTGCCCATTTGTCATCATATCTTACTGCTACGGCTCCATTTTGAAGGAAATCTGGAAGCGAACTAAAGAACCAAATGGTACCAGAAATGAATAAATAAAAATATTAATATTGAAATTTTCAGAAAAATTTAGAAGGTCGAATATCGAATTTTTTGGAAAAGCGAAAACGCGGACGCTTAAAATGACGATAACGATAATCTTAGCGTTTTTTGTCTGCTGGACTCCATACTACGTAATGGCCTCATGGTAATTTCAATAAACCTACATAATTTATTGTAACCCTTTTATAGGTATTGGATCGACAAAGAATCTGCAAAAAATATCGACCCTAAAATCCAAAAAGGCTTGTTTTTATTCGCTTGTACCAATTCTAGTATAAACCCTATCGTCTATGGGATATTCAATATAAGAAAAAGGAGCCGCCATCGGACAAAAACTAGAGAAAGCAACACCCTCACTACTGAAGTTCGCCTCCACCAGCTTAGTGCGAACAAATTCAATTTACAACATCAAAACAGCAACAACACCATCCAAAGCGATGTCTAATTGCTAAATTATACCTATAAGTTGTTTAAAAACTGACTCAAAGTAGAGCTGGATGATTAAATATATAATATTCGCGTTCCGATATGACCCAACATTGATTTTATTCTTTATTTTTTAATAATAAATTTTCTTAATTTATTTATGTATGGTTGCAGTATTTATGTTTTTTTTTTTTTTGTATAAAAGTGTGGATGATTGGCAGTATTTTATTACTTTTATTACCAATAAACATTTTTAAGTCACTTTTTTGACTTAGTACCTTTTAAGTTAAATAAAAATGAGAATTTTCAGTTTTCCCTCCAACCAATAATGAGTTGCTCGCTTCCATGGCAACGTTCAAAACAAAATTATTGATCCTTATAAGAAACAATATTTTGTAGTGTCAAATTAAAGGTCTAAATGGCTGGAATATTTAGTAAATTAAGTGCTTTATTCGGACTGAAGAAAAAATCCGTTAAGGTGGTTATGATCGGACTGAACAACAGCGGTAAGTCAACAATAGTCAGCTTGCTGAAATCCGATGGTGACAAAAACTCTGAAATAGTCCCAACTATTGGATTAAACGTTGAACATTTTAAATGTAAGTTGCAGCACCCAAATTCTGTGTAAAATATTGTTTTTTAAAATAGAATATGTTTGATTTCTTGGTGACAGAACTTGATATTTTTAACGTTTTTGGCTCACCTGAGCAGGATATGCAGCTAACATTGCATGCAGGGCTCACTCTGGGATCAAATATTATTCAAATATATCCCACTTCTGACGTCAATATTGTCATAACCTCAAAGATAACAGTAGCCATACCTTCTTTCTAACCTCTTGAATTTCTAAATATCTTGAAATAAATTAGTTCTTTGGCTACATTATAGTTATTTTTTCAGATCAGAATGTATTCTTTACTACTTTCGACATGTCAGGGCAGGGTCGATATCGATACCTTTGGGAGCGATACTACAAAAACTGCGACGGGATAATATTTGTGATCGACAGCAGCGATCGGCTCCGGCTAGCGGTCGCTAAAGAAGAGCTTTACTTACTTCTCCAGCATCCGGACATCGCTGGTCGCAAAGTTCCGATATTGTTTCTAGCGAATAAAATGGACGTGAGGGAAGCCCTTTCGAGCGTCAAGATCGCCGCTGCTTTTGGCCTTGAGCAGATCAAAGACAAACCTTGGCATATTTTCGCTACGAATGCTCTGACAGGAGAAGGACTCCAAGGTGGCGTCGATTGGTTCACAGAACAGTTGATTCAAAGTGATATTTAAATTTAGGTTCTAAAATTGTGATATTTTGCTATAAAATTTTTAGCAATTTTATTTCTTTTTGTTATCTGTGACATAAAAATATAAATAAAAAGCCCCAAAGCATCCTCGGGAATCACTTTTCCTAAATTCCTGCATCTTCAGCACTACTTTATGCCCAAAGTACCACCTCAACCTTCGAGTGATTACACAGCTCAACCAATGGAGTATTACAAAAAACAAATTTCACGGTTTTTTGAAAATATCTCAAAAACCGTAGGTCGTACGTGAAATACTATTAAGTACAAAATTAAAGTAAATTAAATTTCCTACAGATTTTATTTAGTAAGATTTTTTGTAGGACCAAACGCATCTGAGCTACGAGGCGACAAAAATGGGATTTTCAATTTTGACCAAGGGAAGACTTCAAGTTCAATTGACTAAAATAGTCCAGTCAAATGCCTGGAGGTGGGAAAAATATGGTTTGTTGGCGAATTTTCACGGTTTTTGCAATATCGTTCGAAACCGTGACGTCGTAGGTGAAAAATATTCAGATCTAACAAAAATTAAAGTTAATTTTTCTATTAAATTATCAATGCGATACAGGTTAAATTTAGTAAGCCTGTAGGACAAACGTAATCTGACTCTACAGAGTGCGACATATTCAATTTTCACCTGGGGAAGAATAGTAAAAACGACTAATAGTTCTGGAATGGAATAAAAGGCAGTATAATATTATAAATAAGAGAAACATTTTAAGTAAAGCTGACATCATTATGGGCTTTGTCTGATAAACTATTCATCTGTCTGACCTCCCTCGATTCAAGTTTCAACTTTGACTTTCTAGCTTCCATCCATTTCTAAAAAAAAAAGATACATAATATAATTTTAATGCTTACTGCTGTGTAATTCACTTTATCCTCGGCTAACTTCCGTTTTCTGGTAATAAGTATATTATATGTGATTCAGAAGTGAACAACGGTATAATAGCCATGGGAATGAGTGCCATAGTTCTTCCTAAATTTATGGCCCATAATGGATACGTGTACTTCCTATTGTAAGTAAGAGGTGGTGCTTGGATAGATGAGAAAATTAGTATTCCCTGAAATTTCAAATGTTTTAAATGTAAAAGGAGCTGATAGCCTTTATTTATATATATATATATATATATCGTCGAAAGTCGAAAAGGTGGAAAGGTAAAAAAAAATAAAAAAAAAAAAAAATATATATATATATATTATATATATATATATAGTATATATATATTATATATATTATATATATATATATATAATATATATATATATATATAAGGGTTTAAAATATTTTACCATCGTGACCAATGGGGTGAGCCATTTCCAGCAAATTTTGAACCAAATGTTCAAATCGTAGCCGACCATTTGCTTAATGTTTCTGTAAAATTCGTCCATGCCATAAAAGTAAGCTACAGCGATGCATTCAAAAAAGCAAAACCACAGAAGAACCATTCCACTTGCTCCATAGTAATCAAAAACTTGGAATACATAAATACCTCCCTAAAAAAAAAAAAGAAGTTATTTAGTTTGAAAAAATGGTATGCACTTACATTTGTGACCATTGATAGGCCAATTAAAAAGCTGATAAACGAGACAATCGCTGTAAATATTTTCCTGTTGGTCAAACTTCGCAGATGTCTCGGGAAAAGGTCGACGAGTGCGGTTATGAACCCTTCGACGCCCACGAATTGAGAATCGATGCCCATGATGAGGATCATGAAGAAAAATAGTGCGGCCCAAAGTGGAGCAGCAGGCATCTGACTGACAGCCTTCGGATAAGTTATGAAGACCAAACCGGGGCCAGATTCAGCGACATCTTTCACCGAGACGTTCTGCTCTTTGGCCATAAAACCGAGAACGCTGAGACTCGACCAAGGGCCCTGAATAACTGCTATGTACGCTATCCCAATGATATGAAAAAGCAGTGCTTCTTATAAATACGTATGTGAATGTGTGTTATATGAGCCTAAAGCCGTCATACAGCCCAAAGCAATAGCATAAGAAAAAAATATTTGAGTTCCTGCATCTATCCAGACCTGCAAATAATGGTTTATTCTAAAAAGGTGTCGATATGAATGGTATATCGATTCAGATAAACGTGGAAGAACAAAATTATTAACATTTCTCACACAAACCTGAGCCTCAGAAAGTTTTGAAAAATCTGGCATCAGATAAAACTTCAACCCTTCAGCAGCTCCATCTAGCGTCACTCCACGGATCAAAAGAGCAGTTAGCATCACATAAGGAAACACAGCTAAAAATTCATTAAATTAATTTATCTAGTTCAAATAACACAGAATGTGGTTTTTTGGTTTATTTTGTTGCTTAATAATGGGTTGGATTTAAAAATCCATTTTTTTCCCTTCCAAGCTTTCTTGAACTGAATAAGCTTGTATTTTGAAATACCTGTAAAGTAAACTACCTTCCCCGATGATTTGATTCCTTTCCAGACACAGAAATAAACAGCGACCCAGACTATGAAGAGAGAAATGGCGAGCTCGCTTTGAATAGAGCCTACATCCTCGATTCCTGAGCTTATTCCTAAGACTTTATTTCTGAAAAGTAACATTTTAACAATTTTTCGCATAAAAATAAATTGTCGCTCACTCCCAGTATTCGACGACTGGGTCAACCCAGGTTTTGTTGGTGTCACGGAGCATGCTTGAATTTTCGAAGCAGTTTGCTGTGTTCCATGAATTATGGCAAGAGCCCCATGGAAGCTCAAAGGTGAGGGAGTTGAAGAAATAATGAGCTGCCCAAGCCAAAATAATAATATAATAAACGTTTAAGATGAAGCAAATAATCGTCGTTCCTAATCCTATACCTAAAATAAATGGTCATTTTTGAGTTTTCTTTTAATAAAAATTACCTCTGAATAAAGGTATGAGGTTCCAGGCTGTAATGCCACCTTCGCTCGTGTATTGGCCTAGACCAACTTCAAGGAAAAATATTGGAATGCCTCCGGTTATCAAGCAAATAACGTATGGAACTAAAAAAGCCCCTAAAACAACCAAAAAGTACATGAAATATTGAAATGCTGGACCAGATTCTGCAGAGTGGACCATTCATAGGTTCTACGACTACGTGACCAAGAAAGGCGGTGCTAC